>OY757905.1:82901908-82904408 GCA_963585895.1 Sepioteuthis lessoniana
ATATATATATATAAGTGTTTTTATGCATATATATTATAAATATATATAGATACGTGTGTATATATATATATATACATATATAGATATGTGTGTGTATATATATATGTGTATATGTATATATATATATATATATATATATATATATTATGTGTATATATATATGTATATATATATAGATAAGTGTGTATGTGTGTATATATATATATATATTATATGTGTATATATATATAGATAGATAAGTGTGTATATGTATATATATTATATATATATATATATATAGATAGATAGATAAGTGTGTATATGTATATATATTATATATATATATAGATAGATAGATAAGTCTGTATATGTATATATATATTATATATATATATATAGATAGATAAGTCTGTATATGTATATATATATTATATATATATATATACAGAGAGAGAGATAAGTGTGTATATATATATATATATATATATATATATAGATAATTGTGTATATATATATATATTATATGTATATATATAATATGTATATAATATGTATGTATATACATATATATATATGTATATGTACATATATATATTATATATTGATATGTGTGTATATGTATATTATGTATATATATATAGATAAGTGTGTATATGTATGTATATGTATATATATATATATATATATATATATAGATAAGTGTGTATGTGTATATGTATGTATATATATACATATATATATATATAGATAAATGTGTATATATATATATATATATAAGAGTGTATATGAATATATATATATATAGATAAGTGTGTATCTGTATATACATATTATATATATATATATATATATATATATAGATTAGTGTGTATATATATATATTATATAAGTGTGTATAGGTATATATATATATATATATAGATAAGTTTGTATATCTATATATATATATATTATATATGTATATGTAGATAAGTGTATATATGTATATATATATATTATATATATATATATATATATCATCATCATCATGTCGCGCCGCCAGCGCGGCTATCCCAGACCCTCTCTCGCCACTTCTCCCTATCATTCATCGCCTCCGGCAGGTCTTCAGGGTTACATCCTGTGTCCTCACATAGTTGCTGTATGTAAGTTCGTGCTGGTCGTCCTACTTTTGCACATCCATATGTGGGGGTCCACAGGAGTACATCGCTTATGAGCTCGTCCTTGCTTCTCCAGCAGTGTCCCGCGTGTCTGGTTCGTCTGACTTGTATAGTTTTCGTGATGGGGGGCAAGTGTCCGTATAGTTGGAGTCTCGTGGGGTGTTGTCGCCAGGACTTGTTTAATACTGCTCTCAACATTCTTGTGTAATTTCCGTCTAGTTTCCTCTCCAGCCGCTTCGTTAGCGTCCATGTGGTGCATCCATATAGCAGTATCGACACAACCGCTGCCTGGAAGAAACTGCGTTTCATTTTATCAGTTAGGTCCGACTTCCATATGATCGAGAGCCTATCGATAGCTGTCCATGCCTTCGTCAGTCGTGTGTCGATGTCTTTTTCGGTTGATGAGACGCTACTTCCTAGGTAGGTGAATTTGTCTACTAGTTTCAGAGAGGCTCCGTCTAGTGTGGCAATGTTGCCCGTTTGGTTGTAACACATATATTCAGTTTTGTTTGCATTGACATGGAGGCCAATGCCAGCTGCGGCTCGTTCCAGACTATGCAGTAGTGTCTCTGCTTGATTAGGCGTATTCGCTAGTAACGCCAAGTCATCAGCGTAGTCGGCGTCCGTGATTCTTTTTGCGGGGTACCTTTTGCTTCTTCTCTTAGTCAGCTCGAAGCCATTTTCTCTGATTTTGTCGATCGAAGTCCTAAGCACATAGTCTAGACAGATGATAAAGAGGTACGGGGCTAGTGTGTCTCCTTGTAGTACTCCTGCAACAATGTCGAAGTATTCCGTGTCTCCATCTGGTGAACGTACTTTCACTTTGGTGTTTCTGTAGAGAATCATTATCGCTGCTACTGTTTCTTTTGGTAGGCCGTATGCTAGTAGGATTTGCTCCATCTTCCCTCTGTGTATGGAATCGAAGGCCTTGGTAAAGTCGACAAATAGTAATGTCGCCTGTAAGTTTTTTGCCCGAACGCCTTCAAGGATTCTACGGATGGTCAGTATTTGTGAGGTTGTGGATCTATTTCTCCGGAAGCCGTTTTGGTTTTTCCTAAGGATGTTGTCTATTTTGGGTTCTATGCGGTTTCGTAGTAGGGCATTGTAGATTTTGGCTGCTATGGATGTAAGTGTTATCCATCGGTAGTTCTTGGCTAGTCCGAGGTCGCCTTTTTTAGGGAATGGAAGGATGCATCCCTTCGTCCATCTTTCTATCCTATTTTGACTATAGACTGCGTTGCATTGCCGGAGCAGTATATCGTCGAATTGTCTAGTCTTCCACACTTCTGGGGGGATCTCGTCTAGCCCTGCTGCTTTCCTATTTTTAATTCTTCTGAGAACTGAGTCGAGTTCTTCTTTGGTGA